>CM046841.1:22887663-22891368 GCA_025618425.1 Heliocidaris tuberculata
CTGTAGGTACTATCGAGTTATCAAAATAATTAATAATTCTGTAGGTACTGTCGAGTTATCAAAATCATAATACTGACTGATAAAGTCCATGCATATTCTAAGTCCTTTTGCCCTATTGTTTATACTGTGAGAAGAGTGAATTATATCGAAAAGCCTTTGCCTTTAAATATACACTGAAGCCCTTGTGAATTACTCAGAATTTTGGGCCTGTTAAAAAAAAAAAAAAAAAAAAAGATAGAGAACATTTTGAGAGCTTGGTTTTGGTGTTGGACAAATTATGATACAAATTATACTTTCTCCAAAGGTTTCAACATTCTATAAATTATAAACAACCTGTATGAATTTTAAACTAACTGACAGTCATTAATCGCGCCCTCTCAACAATGGGTCTATATGTCCTAACTAAACAGTTCCAAAGCCTTGAAGAAAAAAAAATCGAATAGTAGAGGGAAAATGTACATGTAGGTCTATACACTAATTAAAAAGAAATTACAAATAAGAAACATGCTTATATATACAAATTTTTAAAGATAAAGATATACAAATAGAGGAATAGGTAGATAGATAAATAGATAGACAGATAGATAGAGGGGTGCATGTATGAATAGATAAATGGATAGCCTATAGATAGATAGATGGATGGGATACGTGTAGATAGAAAAAAATGATTAATGCACTCAAAGGCGAGCGTAATCTTGCCTTTTGGACTTCATTCATTGAAGGAAAAAAAAATTGTACAGCCCAGCGCATTTTTCAAAGAAGAGAAACTTCACATTATTTGACAAGTGTAGGTCCTTAAAAGAATTCTGGCTTGGAAGTAAGCAATTTATTGTTTATTTATACAAAATAGGAGCATTTACGGACAGTGGAACTTGATATCAGATCTTCACCTTACCCTACATCATAACAGAAGCCTATTCTATTCATTTAGCAATTGCACGAACATGAACTACATCTACTCTTAAAGGATATTAATAATAACAGGATAAGTTTTACCTTAAACGAAGAATATAACACATTAAAACAATTTTCTCGGGATATAAAAAGTGCAAAAAGTTGAGCACCCCTTAGAATACTGAACACCACTGAACATCTTTGGCATCAAAATATAACTGCGATGTTTGAAAGTAGAAACCAGATCAATTTAGGCAGTAGTGGTAGTCATTTCACCCGCTTGATGTAAACATTTAAATCCTATCCACAGATTGTGATGAACATGACGCTCCAGTCGCCCCTTCTCTTCTCATTCTCTCTCTCTTTCTTTCTTTCTTTGTTTTTTTTTCTCTCTCTCACTCCTTCTCCATCTCTCTCTATATCTTATTTTTCTATCTCAGTTTTCGTTTTCTGTTATGATTCCTTCCACTTTTTTGTTTCCGAACTTCATTGAGGAAACTTGGGAATCTCTTCTTGACCGACGAGTGTTCTACCACTGAAGACTGGACTAAAGATTAAAATGCAATCCATATCATCTAAAACGGGTCAGAAGACTGTTATTAAAAGCTTCTTTCGGTACTAATGTCAAAAAAGCATATTGAACTTTCATTCTCTGTTGTGTGTGCTTTGGCTGTGCATTTTTCACGAACACAGTGCGCGCTTCTATCGCATGGAAGATTTAGGCGAAAAAAGAGGCGAACATGCGGGTGGAAAATGGGTTCTTACTCAAAAAGTTGCAAAAAGTAGCAGGCAAATTTGGTAGCAGTGTAAAGCATGAACTATAAGAAAGGCGATCATGATATTTTCAGCGCGGAAATCGACGGAAATGTTGACCATCTTTGCGCTTGAAAAAAAATGCTATTTTCCGCCCAATATTTTGTGTTTCATCCAAAATTACTTTCGAGAGGAATAAGAGTTTGCCTGTAAACTCTATCATTATTTAAAATAACTATTCTGAAATAAGCATGTTCAATTTGAAGTGCATTAAACAACCCGTTTGGCAAAAACCTTTAATAAAACGCAGTATTGCATTTTACACAATGCATAACAAATAATCCAAGTTTCGGGTCTTTTTGAATAAAAATGACCCACTTAAAATTAATTCCAAGAAGAAATACTGCTCAGAGGTGTTCTACACGTTGTAATCTTTGCTTAGAACGTGAAAAAAATTAATTTTGTTTCATTGACCAAATCCCTATTTTGGCGCACTTTTGCTGACACCTGGCCCACTGTGCGACGGCTCCCCGCACAGCAATCTTGGGGCTTCGCATAGAGACAGCATGTGTATCCCTGTGTGTAGCTAGCTACTCATTGGTTTTACACGTGTGTGTATCGTGTATAGCACATGCTGCCTTTGTTGGGATTTTACGTGCCTGCCCCGGCACATAAATTAGTTTTTGCCTCTTATTTGTTTAATATTAAACTTTAGGAGGCGAAATCTGACGAACAGTTTTTGAGGGCTTACCAAAACTCTACGTGACCTTTAAACTGCAGCACAGATATATGGGGCACATTTCTTTTTGCAACTTAAAGTGTACCAATCACCAAAAATATTTTGCTCTGTATGGTAGGGGTTCCATGTCGCTATACTGTATTCGAAATATGAGCTTCAAATGTTGATTTTATAAAGAGATATTGCAAGTTGAAATACACTTCTGATAAAACAAAACAGAGACTTGTGAAGAGACTAAACGGCGCACCAGGGGAGCGTTTCATCAAGTGTTTTGTCAGTGATTTTTACCGACAACTGTTATAAGCTACTGAAATCCTTGCATCTGATTGGCTGAGAGCAAATTTGTCGGTAAAAATCACTGACAAAACTCTTGATGAAACGCTCCCCGGGTATACACGTTCGCATAGAATAAGGACTCGTGCTGAACCGAAATCGGAGCATAGACAGACTCGGAGTTGGAATCCGCGCGAGGGGGTTCTATGTTTTCCTTCATTTTCTTCATACTCCTTAACCATTAACCTATCTATAGAAGGCCAGGTTAAAGTGTTTTGAGGTTGATTTTATACATTCTAACTGTACACAAATTGTTTTTTTTAGGTGATTGGTACACTTTAATGTGTCCTATGCCACCATTGGGTATGCCGGATGGAAAGCACTTGCCCGCCCCCCCCCCCCGCTCCACGCCCCTAGATCTGCCAATGAATAAGTGTCTTCTTGGCATAAAATCAGGTACATTGTATTCCACGTCAAGACGTGATCCGTTGAATCTTCCCCATCCTTTAAGCAGAGATCACTCACCTTGTCATCTTTTGTTCGATGACCACGGCGATCAAGATGACTACAACAAACGGTATTAAGATGATGATGATGATGATGATGATGATGATGATGATTATGATGACTGTTGTCGGTCTAGCACTCATTACTAGTAAGATTAGAAGAGAAAAGGGTTACTGCCTTACATTTTATCTACCCAACAAGCCTGCATGTCCTCTTTAATAGCACAAAGCATATCATGAAATTTCATCCTACAAAACATGTTCATAAATAAACCCCTCAAAAATTCTGCACTTCAAGTTTAAGCGTTGATATCGCTCTTGTTACTATTATAATATCATCATACTTGGATTTGGTATAATTGAAAATCTTGTATATTCCCTTTTAATATGATGCTCCATAATTATGTACTGATAATGCAGTTATGGAATGTGCAGTACACCTGAATATTGGGCCACGTCAAAAGTGTCAAAATGTTGCAAAATGCATTGTTATTTTCAGCAGAGATCTCCATTTGTTTGGAGTTTGGATTGGGTTTTGAA